>CP092883.1:6427862-6462982 GCA_030710605.1 Cordylochernes scorpioides | reverse complement strand
ATTCAATATATAAAATTTCAGATTTCTTATAATTATCTTGTTTTATAGAGGCAAGCTCCGATTATGCTCGTGAATCAGATATGTGGTTTCTTTCCATGACAATAGTGTTTAGATATAGTTTTTTTTTTCGTAAAAGGTCTGGGCAGTATAGATCCTGGAGTTAGAGTGGAAATCTAGATAAGGAGGCTCAATCCACTCATCGCAGATAACTCCAGTGATTAATTAAGACAATTCTAACTAACAGGGTGTTCAAAAGGCAGAACTTTAAGGAATTAGCCACATCAAAGACAATGTTTGCGCGGGGGTCTAGGGGTAATGATGAAAAAGGGATTACAGTTATACAACTAATAACAGTTGAATAAATAAGATAGAAAGATCCCATATTGGATACTAATACCAGTGGGAGCAGATACCACTGTGGTATATATAAGTTTTTTTTTTTGGGAACCATGCATGAGTTTAACAAGAAACTGACGCCTTAAAGTGGCCTTCTCATTGGGATTGATTGAAGTTGCTGCTGATTAGGAGAAGTGTAGTGTGTCAGGCCAGTGTATTAAGAAGAAATGGAGAAGACAGCTGAACTAATAAAATTAACGAAGATACAAGATTAAGATTCCTACTTGGTTCCAGTTAATTTCAAATACCGCGATGAGACGGTATTATAAGTCGGGAGAAAGTTGATTTGGTCGCATAAGGGATGGCCTCCTGGACGTGCCAAAATCACCATTGATATCTTATTGAATACCGGACGGGATTCGCGTGTAACAGCCATTAGACCAAGTATCACCCTAAAGTATCTGGGTGACGATGAGAGTGACGGCATAGTCTATATTCAACGATATACACTGGTCAAATGTACGATTCCTTCCACATCAATGTTTTGACAACCACTTCATTCTGAAAGGAGCAACGAGTTTTGGCCCTAATGTTAAGGTCCTTTGGGGCGACATCTCCTGTTGCATAAAGTAAAGACACATGACAACAAATTTATCTATATCAACTGTTACCAGATGAACACTTATGACCTACTAGAAGGGCTCCATTCACCCGCATGAATATGTCTTAGATAAACGACTTAATTCTATAAGCTACTACCCTGTGAGTTTAGAGTTGTCAACAATGTTAAGAACTTCCCTTTGGGACGAGAGGAATTGCATAGTCTGATTCAACCAGAGTACAATATTTATAAGATCATACCGAGTTATAGTTAGCATCTAGAACCTACAATTCTGTGAAAGGCTTGCATAATTTCTTGAAGGGGATATTGTTCAGCAAAGTTGTAGGACAGCCGACTTTTGTATATATATATCTCTGTTTTTCCATGATAAGGTTGCCCTATCTCGCATGGGGGGAGACAATACTAAAGAAGAGTGACTTGTCAAATTCCCAATAACAACAGTAAAGTGTTTACTGACCGGTCTAGACAGGATCTCTAAGACCGCCGAGATAAGCTTATCTCTTGAAAGGGGGGAGGCCAAGGGGAGACAGAATAGGAGGAAATTTCATGCTTGCAAATAGGAGGGAAGGTCGTCAGCTTTGATAAGAAGTGGCAGGGGAGGAGCAGATTCCCAGAAAGGACTCCCGAGATATCAAAGTAGACTAGCGAATATCGGGATTTGTTCCCGATGACGGGTTTCGAGGAGACTCCAGAGGGATGAAAAGGCGTTGAAATGTGTTAGAGGCGATGAGAGAGAGTTGAATGGCGTTAAGAGATGATGGAAAAGCGTTGAAAGATGGTGTAAGATGTTGAAAGGTGTTGTAAGAAATGAAAGGAGATGTAAAGTGTTAAAGGAGATGAATAGAGATGAAGAGAGATGAAAGAAATAGAAGGAACTGTCAAAGGATGTCGAAAATCGACAGAGAGAAAGTGTTGAAAGATGCGGAAAGGTGTTGAAAGAGAAAGAATTGAGGAAAAGTTGATAAAGAGTTTGTAAATAGAAGATAAAGGTTGATAGAAAGACGGTGGGAAGATGATAGGAGAAGGCGTGATCAATGTCTAAAGAGTAGTTGTTGACTGTACTATTGCCTCGATAGAACAATTTTGACTCTTCATCAAGTAGTGTTAATAGATGATTTGTTTTAGCCTAGAGGCCAATAGTTGTAAATAGCACAAAAACATGCACTGAAAGTTGGTATGGGCTGATTTACCTAAAATTCAGTAACTGTATACACTAATTTATATACATAGGTCTATATTAGTTATATGTTAGGTTATATTAAATAACAAATATGTATTCCTTTTTTTTTTTGAGAAGCCAGAATTTCCTGAAAGAGTTTTCCAGTTTTTTTTTTTTTGGCTACAATTTTTGTTTTAGTGTTGGTATATGATTTTAAAGAAGTTACTCGTTTTTTTTTTAAACAACACTTTGTTTTTAGTGTTAGGATGTGATTTAAAGAGTTTTCAGTTTTCGTTTTATTTTTTTTAGGCTACAATTTGTTTTTAATATTATGATGCCATTATAAAGAGTTTTTTTTTCTCAAATGTCATTTTTAAAGTGTTGTCACAACCTTGTTTTAGTGTTAGTACACCATTGTAAAGAAAGTCTCTCTTCCCCCCTTCCACTTCGTATTCCCCACTTTGCCCACCACTATGGGTCCTGATACTATCGTCACAGTCGAGGTGGAAACTAATACCTAGTTCCCGTAGATCCAACTGAGGACCATGCCTGCCGAAAGAGAGAACGCCACAGCTAGCCAAGCCCAGCTGCCCTCCATGCTGTACAACCTAGAAAAATTTGGAGGGAAGGGCATAGTCCCCTTTACAAAGTTCATAAAGGACTTTGAGCTCGTCTACGACCTGAGGGCCCTGGACGACGCCAGAAAGAGAATCCTCCTGGATAACCATCTCCGAGGGGCTGCAAGGGAGTTTGCCTTCCAATCCCAACAAATCCGTCTTGGGTATGAAGAACTGAAGGAGAGCCTCGAGAGGCGGTTCCGAAAGAGAGTCTCCACAAGGGAGATGAGGAGTCAGTTCTTCTCCTGTAGACAGGGAGCTGGGGAGAAAGTCCGGGACTTTGCCGCACGGGTGAGCGACCTAGCAGCGGGAGCAGAGTCGGATGGCCTGAAGATAGGCATCTCGGAGGTCGCGGAGGTCTTCATCGACGGACTCTGCCCCAGCCTGTGGGAAAAGGCTCATCTCTATCAAGACGAACCCTGGGAGACCCTAGTCGGCAAGCTACAGTGGTTAGAGCAAAGAGAGGAGGACTACAGGGAGGCACAGCGCTACAACAATGACAGGAACGGACAGAGGCTGGGCGACATGGACAACAAATTGGCCGAGCTGGAGAGGAAAATGAAGGCACTAGAGACTGAGAATATGGCCCTTAGGAGACAAAGGGGAAGTGCCAATAGTGCAAATAACGAGGGAGGAAGATGGCCAATGTTATGATTGATCCGGCAACACTGCCGACTCGACTTGTAAACACTCTTAGATATATAACCATGTTATAATAAATAGATGTTAATAAATAAAAACTTAGTTCAGTTGCATTCTGCGTGATCAAATAGACACAAGAACAACATAAACAACATGGTGGCAGCGGAAAAGTGAGTACTTTTTCAAATAAATATATTATTGACAAATATTAGTGAAAAAAAGAAAACATGGACTTTGTTAGGCCTAGCGAACTCGCCCTGCACGGAAATGTAGCGGAAAATTGGCGAAGGTTCAAACAGCGATTAATGCTTTATCTTGAAGCAACAGAAAAAGCCACAAAGCCTGATAAACTGAAAGTTGCCATTTTATTAAATTTTATTGGCGAAGAAGCCTTGGAAGTTTTCAACACATTTCATTTAAAAGAAGATGAAGCAGAAAATTTCGATCTTGTAATAAACAAATTTGATGATTTTTGCGAGCCTAAAAAGAACGTCATTTTTGAAAGATTCAAATTTTTTTCAGCGACCCAGAAGGATGGCGAATCCATTTATAGTTTTATAACAGAACTAAAAGGATTATCCACATCATGTGAATTTGAATCACAAAAGGATAGTTTAATTAGGGATCGCATTGTGTATGGAATACAAGACAAGGCTTTGCAGGAACGCCTCTTAAGAGAGCCCAATTTAACTCTTCTAAAAGCCATTGAAATGTGCAAAACAGATGAAATAAGCAAGCAACAGATCAAGATCATGCAGAACAACCAGAACATTTGTCAAATAAGAAAATATGAAAAGAAACACAGTCCAAAACAAAATCAAGAATCTGAAAAAGAATTCAAATGCCAAAGGTGTGGAAAGTCCCACAGAGCAAAAAATTGTCCTGCATGGGGTAAAAGATGCTCCAAATGCAAAAAGATGAATCATTTTGCAGCTTTCTGTAAAAGTTCAGCTATCAGAAGTCTGAATGATGAAACAGAAGAAACTGTATGGTCAATACATGAAGCAAAAGTAGTCCATACTTTGGAATGGAAAAAGTCCATCATAGTGAATGGAAAGGAAATATGTTTCAAGTTGGACTCTGGAGCAGAAGTAAATGTTTTGCCATACACATTCACCAGACAAATGAAAGGTTTGGAAATATTTCAGACTAACCGAAAGCTAACATCATATACAGGACATGAAATCAAGATAAAAGGAATTGCCACACTAAATTGCAAAACTAAAAATAAGACGGAAAGTCTAGAATTTTTCATTGCTGATGGATACTATCAACCAATTTTAGGAATAGAAGCTATTGAAAAGCTTTCACTAATTAAGAAATGTGATGCTGTCCAAACAGAGCAAAACAATTCAGCAAAAGAAATTTTGAACAGGCACAAAAATATATTTGAAGGCATAGGAAGACTGCCAATTGAACACAAGATTAGACTAAAAGAAAATGCAACTCCAGTTATTGCTCCAAGCAGAAAAATTCCTTTTTCCATTAGAGAAAAAGTTAAAGCAGAATTGGAACGGATGGAAAAACTTGACATTATTGAAAAAGTTGAAGAACCAAGCGAATGGACACACCCTATTGTAGTGGTACAAAAACCTTCTGGAGATGTCAGAATTTGCATGGACCCCAGGGAACTGAACAAATATGTTCAGAGAGAGCGCTATATTCTGCCAACAGCTGAAACAATATTTTCTGAACTGAAAGGTGCTACAGTTTTCTCTGTATTTGATGCATCATCAGCTTTCTGGCAAGTCCCATTAGACAAAGAAAGCACCAACCTGTGCACCATTGCGACTCCCTTTGGAAGATTCCGGTTCAAGCGACTTCCCTATGGATTGAACAGTGCATCGGAGGTATTCCAGCGATGCATAAACAATATCCTTTCAGGTCTCCAGGGAACTGCTTGCTATATGGATGACATCTTGATCTATGGAAACACAATGGAAGAGCACAACCGAAACCTTGAAACAGTTCTTCGAAGGTTGGAAGAAAATAATGTCAAGCTCAATGCTAAGAAGCAGCAGATAGCTGTCAACAAAGTAAATTTCTTAGGCCATATAATCAGTCGAGATGGAATAGCCATTCAAGCTTCAAGAGCAGAGGCAATACAAAAGTTGAAAAGACCTGAGAACAAGACTGAAGTCCAAAGATTCTTAGGTATGGTAACGTACCTTGGCAAATTCATTCCTAATCTGTCTGACAAGACTGCACCTCTAAGGAAATTGATAAGCAACAAGAGTGAATGGAAATTTGGAGGCGAAGAAAATGATTGTTTTGAAAAACTCAAGAATATGGTTTCGAATGCTCCAATATTGACATTTTTTGACCCAACCAAGCCAATCACCATTTCATCTGATGCAAGCCAATATGGTATTGGTACAGTGCTCATGCAAGGGGGACAAGCAATTGAGTATGCGTCCTTCAGCCTGAATGCAACTCAAAGAAAATACGCACAGATAGAGAAAGAACTTTTGGCTATAGTCTTTGGATGTGAACGCTTCCAGTACTATATTTGGGGAAATGATGTTATTGTGGAAACTGACCACAAACCTCTCCTGAGTATTGTTAAGAAACCTTTAGAAAAGCTTTCCCCAAGACTGCAAAGAATGGTCTTACGTCTCATGAGATTTCAAATATCTTTGAAGTTTACACCAGGGAAAAACATGTTTGTAGCTGACCATCTGTCTAGAGATCCATTAAAAGATGAGGTGGACACAAGCTATTTAGAAGGTCAAACTGAATCAGTGCACATGTTGCTGGTTACCACAGATGAAAAAATAAAGAGACTACAAAAGGAAACTCATGGGGACCACACCTTGATACAACTAATAGAGTATGCGAAGAATGGATGGCCGAAATATAAAACTATGGTCTGTGATGAAGCAAAACCCTACTGGCAATTTCAAGATGAAATTCATGTGAGTGACGGAATTGTTTACAAAGGAAATTGCATCATGGTGCCATCGACTCTTCGAAAAGAAATCCTGCAGGTTGTTCATTCATCACACCAGGGCATAGCAGCTTCCAAAGAAAAAGCAAGATCAGCATTTTACTGGCCAGGCATGATAACACAAGTAGAAAATGAAGTGGAAAAGTGCAGAAAATGTCAGGAATATTCAAGAAAGAATCCTGAGGAGTCAAGAATAGCTCATGAAATCCCTGAATTTCCATGGGAAAAAATTGCTGTAGATTTCATGGAGGTGAGTGGAACCAGTTCCATCTTGGTTGTCGATTACCACTCAAAGTTTGTTGAAATCCGGAAATTATCAAGCAAAAGAGAAACCGAAACCATCATGCAGTTGAAAACCATTTTCAGGACTCATGGAATTCCAAGAACTCTAGTTTCGGATAATGGACCCCCTTTTAACTCTACTGGATTCAAAAATTTTGCTCAGAAATATGAATTCAAACACCAAACCTCCAGTCCCAAATATCCAAGATCTAATGGACAAGTTGAGAGGACAATTCAAACCATCAAAGGACTGATAATTAAAGCTGTGAAGTCAGGAAGAGATCCCAATCTGGCTTTGATGGAGTTCAACAACACACCTAAGTATGACTTGCCATCTCCGACCCAAATGCTTATGGGAAGATCTGTGAGAACTCTTTCGACATACACCCGACAACAGTTGAAACCACTGTTTGACACAACAAAGAATTATCAAAAATTGAGAGACCATCAACAAAAGTATGCAGGAAGTCCAAAGAGAATTTTGAGACCTTTGGAAGTAGGAGACAACATCATGTTGCAGGAAAGGCATAGAAAATGGGTTCCGGCAACAGTGACCGCAAAGCATGAAACTCCACGCTCATATATGGTGAAAACACCAAGTGGTTCTGAATACCGCAGGAACAGGTCTCACCTTAGACCGAGAAAGTTCAGTGTAGAAGACTCTGCCCCAACAAGTCAAAGTCCAAGCATTCCTGGATCTCAAGCAGGGACAGCCATGGATGACAACATACAAGATCACGGAAGACCCACTTCTGAAAACAGAAGAGCATATGATCCAAGGGAGAACGTTGCCAAGAAAGGTGGAAAATCATCTACTTCTCCTAGTGTGCGAACCCGCAGTGGTAGAAACAGGAGGGGAGCTCCCTTCAGGAACTGGCAAGGGAGACCAGCGCAACAACCATTCGGGCAACAACGGAATCCACCTCCACCTAGACAAGGAAGGAGGGACCCCAACGGTGAAAAGGAGGGGAACCCTGGAATGGACTATAAGAAACAAGATGCAAGGAGACCACCCCCCAAGTGCGATAGGTGCGGCGAGCCAGGACACCTCATCCGGGACTGCCAGCAGAAACAACGAAAAAACTAGGTCCGGCTTGCCTCAAGGCGGGAGGGGGATTTGCGGCCAGTTTACCTGCCATAAATATGTATATATTAAATAAGGAGAGGTCTCTAAGCGAGAGGTCTCTAAAATTCATCATAGACTCGGGCTCAGAGGCCAATATTGTAAATATTGATAATTTAGAAATATGCACTGAGGGATTAAACAAACCAACTTACCATAAAGGTATAACAGGCAAGTCTTTAAGGTCACTAGGGAGTGAGGTGCTAGAGATAGGAGCGAGAGTGAATGGTAAGCCCATTAGGGAAGTGAGAACGACCTTCGAGTATTGCCACATGGAGGAAATAGGATTCGATGGCATACTTGGGTTACCAGGTTCCGAGCTCTAAAACTACACCTCAGCTATGATGGGAGTGTTAGATCCGATTACGAAAGGAAAGAAGATCCGACCAAGTCGGCCTTTCTTTCTTCATTGCAAACCATAGAAATGTCTCCTCAACCACCCAGGATACCCTTAAACAAAATCCACACGGGCGAAGATATTCTCAGGGCTTTCAGCCATTGTTTCTTTAGGGATATAAGAGATATGGGGAATGGCTCCACCATCACAGCCCCTAAGCTGAAGATGCTGACCAGCAAACCAGTATATAGGAGGCAATACCCGATCCCGAACAGATTAGTCTCAAAGGTGAAAACGTTAGTAGACGAACTAGAAGAAGTAGGGATAATAGAAGGGAGTACCTCTCTGTGGAATTCCCCTCTATTCCCGGTTGCCAAAACTGATGGTAGTGTTCGCATCACCATGGATCTACGTCTGATCAATGAGGCAACTGAATTCTTCCCGTTCCCGATACCCCGTGTTGAAGACAATCTGCGCGCATTCGCGGGTGCAAAGGTCTTCAGCACGTTAGATCTGACTTCTGGGTTCTTCTAGATTCACATCCCGGAGAGTGACAGAGATTACTTTACCTTCTCTTTACCCTGGGGAAGATACCGCTTCACGCGTTTGCCACAAGGAGCTAAAAACTCGGCACAAGTCTTCCAGTGGGCCATGAACTTGGTCCTGGGTGACTTGTTGTTCAAATGCGTTCGTCTGTACATCGATGACGTCATTGTCTACAGCGACTCTCACGAGCAGCATGTAGCGGACCTCGCCGCTGTACTCGAACGCCTGAGTAAGTTCGGTTTGAAGGCCAAATACGGGAAGAGTTATCTCTTCAGGGACTCGGTAGAGTATCTGGGTCATGTAATTGACCAAAATGGGATCAAACCCATGTGGGATAATGTCGCCGCTCTCAGGGATTTGAAACGACCTCATAACATCAAGGCAGTCAGAAGTCTATTGGGTACGGTTAACTACTACCGACGCTTTATAGCCAACGCAGGTGAGGTCCTGGCTCCACTGAGCAACTTACTAAGGAAAGGACATAGATTTGCTTGGGGTAGGGTAGAGCAGTCAGCCTTTGAGACGGTGAAAGAAATATTAACCAGCGAGCCACTATTAATTCACCCAACCATAGGGATACCTTTCATCCTGAACACTGACGCCAGTGGAATAGCGGTAGGCGCTTGCCTCCAACAGGAGGTCAATGGGACAGTGAGGCCAATTGCTTATTATAGCAAACGACTGACAGGTCCTGAGATCCGCTATTCTACTATAGAAAAGGAGGCTTATGCAGTGGTGTTGTCCCTACAACACTTTAAACACCTCCTGGTGGGCAGTAGGGTAGAAGTACTTACTGACCATAAACCGATTACTTATAATAAGGGGTCTGATTATAAGAACGCTCGACTGTCTAGGTGGGCAGAGATCATCCAAGACTTCAACGTTACATTCATTTATGTCCCGGGGAAGGAAAACACGGTAGCCGACTTCCTTAGTAGGTTCCCGTGTCAGGATGATCCAAACCTATCACAAGATAGGAGGGTGGTGGCCGCGGTGGTAAAGGACCGGTAGTAATCAGATATGGGAAGGCTTGCTTCAAGAGAAAGGATGGGCCCCAGTAATAAATAGGTTAACGAAATTAAAATCGGGTAGCACGGAAAGATATAATAACCGGGAGTACAGGTTACAAAATAAATACCTCGTTACAAAGAATGAAAAGGGTACCTGGGTGAAGGTGGTTCCTACAGGTTTTAGGGAAGCAGTGATCAGTTATCATCATGATATCCCTACTGGAGGTCATTTCGGAGTCAAAAAGGTTATGAGAAGGCTAAAGGGTGACTATTACTGGCCTGGTATGAGGACTCAAGTCCGGAAATACATACGCAGATGTGAAAACTGCCAGTTGTCAAATCAAGGCGTAACCAAAGCCGCTAGTGCTCCCCACTTTAGACCCGAAAAACCCTTTGAACATCTAACTCTTGACTTCATAGGACCATTGGAGACAACCCCAAGAGGTTATTCGAGTATTTTGACTATTGTGGACCTATTTACTAAGTTCCCAATTCTGATTCCGACTAAGGACCAGAGTGCCAATACAGTGGTTAGGGCCTTATTGGAGAGGATAATCACTACCTTTGGAGTACCAAAAACAATACTCTCTGACCGAGGTTCAGCATTCATGAGTTGCGTATTTAAGGGGGTTTGCAAAGCCATGGGGGTTGGTGCAGTAAATACCACAGCCTGGAGACCTCAGAGTAATGGCGCCGTAGAAAGACTCAATAGGACGGTGATAGAATCTTCACGCAGGTGTACAGCGGGGAACAATTGGGATACCACCTTACCAATGGTAGCTTTCGCTATCAGGACCACTGTACATGCTAGTACTGGGTTTACTCCAGCGAAACTGGTCTTCGGACATGAGCTGAGGCTTCCACAACCTTTCCAGGAAGAGGAGCTTAATCCCGTATGTGAAGATTCAATTACCAAAATGGCGGTCTTCTATGAGCGGGAATTGGTAGAGGAGGTTGAGAGGATGAGAGAGATGGTAAGGCAAACTTACTTAAGTGAACAACAAGAAGCCAGGGCTAAATTCGAAGCTAGAGAGTTGAGAATCTTTGAAACAGGGGATCTAGTTTTGGTGAAGAGAATGCACGAGACGAAAGGACGTCACAAATTTGAGCCGAGGTACAAAGGTCCATATGAGGTATTACAAAGGGCGGGCGACACTGTTTATCTTTTGAAGGATTTGGAGACGGGGAACTTAGATAAAATCCACATAGACAGGATGAAGGCCTATCATGCCCCGGTAAAGACTTACCCTGCGGGGGAAAAAAACATACGAGATCAAACAAAATGATATCATCAATGATGAAGATCACTGGGTACATCCAACGTATCCTATATATTCCCCTAGGCCTGTAGAACCAGAGGAACCACAAGAGACGGCAATCTTAAGAAACCCACTAGGGATAGTGAATGGGGTAACTGAGGACAATGTAGGCGGCCTTGAAATACGCCGTTCAACCAGGGTCAAGAAGCCCACGGGGTGTAAGTCATGCCCAGGCTGCCAATGAGTAAATCTATAGAATGTGTACTAAATTTTAGTTAAATTTTGATCATAGTATGAAGTGTTAGAAAGTGATTTAAAGGTCTTAGAATGTGGTCCTAAAGGGTTTTCAGTTTTTTTTTTTTAAGCTACAACCTCGGTTTTAGATTCTAAGTGTCATTGTAAAGGGGTTTTTCAGTTTTATTTTTTTTTTGCTACATTGAGCTTCAATGTTAGAAAGTGAATATAAGAGTTTTTTTTTTTGGTCTGTTATGTTTATAATAGCACAATGTGGTTTAAGATTGAACTAAGTCCAACAGTTTATTTTATTTTTGTTTAGGGTTCTGAACTTTGGTTCAACTTTAAAATTAGATAAAGGCACTTAGACGCACTAGATAACTGCTGTGCTTATAACCTATTCACTAAGGGCGGGCTCGGAATATGCGTTGGGTTAAACTTGACACCCTGTAATCCCTTATGTCCAGGATGCAGCCCAAAGAGAATTTCTAATGAGAGTGTGTAAGGCAGTTGTGGTCTAAGAGTTGATATGTTAGGATAACAAGTGATCTCTGTTGTTAAAACTCCAGAGCAGGTTGGGTATTGAAAGCGCTATGATTCCAAAGGAGGGGTTTGACTGAATAGCAGGGAAGGAAGGACACCAATATCCTTGAATAAAGATATTTCCATTTCCACAATAAAAGTATATTCAATCTCTCTATCACTTTTAAACCTATATAATATTATTTGAATGATATAATAAAGATATTTCCATTTCCACAATAAAAGTATATTCAATCTCTCTATCTCTTTTAAACCTATATAATATTATTTGAATGATATAATAAAGATATTTCCATTTCCACAATAAAAGTATATTCAATCTCTCTATCACTTTTAAACCTATATAATATTATTTGAATGATATAGAAGTAGTTATCTTAACCTAACCTAACCTAACCTAACCTAAATAAGGTTAGTTTTAGATAAGTTGAATTAGGTTCAGATAATTAAAAAAATCATTTTCTTTTTTAGGAAAACTAACATAGTAGGTACTATAAAAGATCGAAATGTAAAAATCACTACGTCCGAAATCTTCGCTTTAACTCGTGTGAGACGGCTCTAAGGTACGGCGGTGTCAACGTACAGCGCCGCCTACCAAAGTTAACCTTTGTTTCTGGGACCAATATTTATATTATATTTGTTATTAAGCGAACTATATTAGTTATTTTAAACGGCGATCAGTTATATCTTAAAATGAAAATATATAAATAACTTACCAAATATTTCAAATTAGAGAAGTTATTATATAAATATTATATGTCTTATTAAGGAAACTATATTAGTTATTTTGCCGGTGGTTTAATAAATAAATAAAAAAGTTATTTAAAACGGCCAATTAGATCAGTTATATCTAATATTGAAAATATATAATTAACCTACCAAATATTTCAAATTAGAAAAGTTATTATATTTATATTATAAGTGTTTTTAAGCCTACTACATTAGTTATTTTAAACGATTATTTATATGTGTTATTAAGCATACTATATTAGGTATTGTGCGCGATAGTAGGCGACTTTAGTATGCTCCAGGAATCTATATATATAATTGCCTTATTCTGTCTGAAGCTCACGGATAGAATGCGCGCCCATTGGCTGCCGGCGAACACGTGTCCTCCCTGCCCCCCTCTAGACAACCCTGTTATCAGCTGTGTGATACATACACCTGTCTATAGCGGCCATTCTAGACAACCCTGTTATCAGCAGTGTGTTACATCCACCTGTCCATACAGACCACCCTGTCTATAGCGACCACTGACCACCCTGCCTATAGCGACCACTCTAGACAACCCTGTTATCAGCTGTGTGATACATCCACCTGTCTTTACAGACCACCCTGTATATAGCGGCCATTCTAGATAACCCTGTTATCAGCTGTGTGATACATACACCTGTCTATAGCGGCCACTCTAGACAACCCTGTTATCAGCTGTGTGATACATCCACCTGTCTATACAGTCCACCCTGTCTATAGCGGTCACTTTAGGCAACCCTGTTATCATCAGTGTGTTACATTCACCTGTCTATACAGACCACCCTGTCTATAGCGGTCACTTTAGGCAACCCTGTTATCAGCAGTGTGATACATACACCTGTCTATACAGACCACCCTGTCTATAGCGGCCACTCTAGACAACCCTGTTATCAGCTGTGTAATACATACACCTGTCTATACAGACCACCCTGTCTATAGCGACCACCCAAGACAACGTTTTTAAAATATATTCGCACTCGGGTAAAACCCGGGCGTTGCCCGGGCCATTCGTCTAGTCCTAAATAAATAAATAAAAAAGTTATTTTAATCGGCGAATCGGTTATATCTAAAATTAAAAAAATATATAAATAACCTACCAAATATTTCAAATTAGAGCAGTATAAATATTTATATTATATTTTTTTTTATTAAGCGAACTATATTAGTTATTTTAAACGGCCAATTACATCGGTTATATCTTAAAATGAAAATATAACCTAAAAAAAATATATCAAATTAGAGAAGTTATTATATATATATTAATATTACATGTGTTATTAAGCGAACTATTATTAATAAAATATTGAGAAGATTTCTACAATTGTTTAGCCTTCTACAAAGTTGTATTTTAGTAAATATAAACAGGTCTAGAATGGCAGCCTTTTATAAGGCTTTTTAAAGTTGAATTTTAGTAAACACGAACAGGTATAGAATGACAGTATGTTACAAGGCTTTTTAAGGTTGTATTTTAGTAAATATAAACAGGTCTAGAAAGGCAGCCTGTTATAAGGCTTTTTAAAGTTGTATTTTAGTAAACACGAACAGGAATATAATGGCGGCCTGTTAAAAGGCTTTTTAAAGTTGTATTTTAGTAAACCCCAACAGGTCTAGAATGGCAGCCTTTTATAAGGCTTTTTAAAGTTGTATTTTAGTAAACGCGAACAGGTATAGAATGGCAGTATGTTACAAGGCTTTTTAAAGTTGTATTTTAGTAAATATAAACAGGTCTAGAATGGCAGCCGGTTACAAGGCTTTTTAAAGTTGTATTTTAGTAAACACGAACAGGTCTAGAATGGCACCTAGTTATGCTAAATTAAAATTCAAAAATACAGCAAAAAACGTGACGAGAGAGAGGTCAGGCAACAAAGTGAAACCAAAAGTGTTACGTCAGCCTTCGCGACGCGCTTTTGAAGCACGCCGACAATTTTTTTTTTTTTCAAACTCTCCTGCTGTAATTCAAATATGGTTTACGATCTGCTGAATAAGTACAGTACTTCTATTTTATAATTTTAATTAGCAGAAATATAATTGATGTTCAATAACTTATATAGAAGCTTTTGCATAGTTTCGTCCTGTACCAACTTGATAAAAGTATATACTTTGTATATACTTTTCAAAGTAAAATCTGCATCGCTTAATGACATTCTGTCCTCCTTTCTTTTTCAAATTTTTAATTAGCCTTCTATTTTATAATTAGCAGAAATATAATTGATGTTCAATAACTTATATAGAAGCTTTTGCATAGTTTCGTCCTGTAACCAACTTGATAAAAGTTTCCTGTTTTCCCTTTGATAATTTGGCTTGATACGCTATTCATTTTTGAATTAGTAGAAATCAGATGATAGCCATAGGTCATAGCCATTCATAAGTTGGTTTAGGTCCTTTGTGAACAAATGAAAATATTCACGTTCTCTCTGCAGATTTCTTAAATGATATCCCGTTTTTCAAAAAATAAATTATGGTATTAAAACTGCCTTTTTGTTCAAAGATAGCAACGTTTGAACGGGTACAGCTAGGTGTGGAGAAGATAATCAAACATAATCTTTCCAAGTATAGATTTAGTAGGGATTGGATGTTTGCTACAATTGTTTTAATAAATGTTCGTTAGACAAACCTTTACTCAGGTAAAAACTGAGCGAAGCCGGAAACATTCACTAGTATTTTCATAAAGAAAACTGCCGTGCCATCATGATCGCTTCATAATTTTTACAATCATCACATCTCAAAGTTATTCTAAAACATACGCCGTTCATATAAAAATAAAATTTTAAAAATTAAAATAAATAAATCACTTCCAAACATTATACCATCACTTCTAATTTGTCAAAAAATAAATAAGTCTTCAATTTTTAGTGAAAATATATTTTATTCACACAGATTTAATAAAAAATATTATTTCAAGCATCATTCATTTAAAAGCCATCAACTTTAGGAAAATAAAATTTCAACACATTAATAAATTCACTTCCAGACATGGTTTCCAAAAGAAGATCCTGCAACCCATATATTTTCGGTTATATATGTGGCGAATATACTGTAAAAGCGCAAAAAAATTGCAATAACAGACTTTGTAAATCGGGCGTATCTCGCATATTTTGGTATAAAATTAAGAGACCGGAACAAGAAATGGGCTCCATATAAGGTATGCAAAACGTGTGTCGAAACACTCCGCCAAAAAAATAGTCCCTTTGTTTACTCCAGTTATGCACGGTATTAAAATAGTCCCAATGCGTACAACTTTTTTTTACACTTCATTATATATTAATTGACAAAATTCTATCCTTTTACCTATTTTTGTTAATTTATGAGAAGGGTTATAAAAAAAAAGGAAAATACAAAAATTTCCATTCCAAAAATAGTGTTTTTTAATTTGTGTATTGAATAAATAGGATTTCCTTGTACGCTTGTACAGCTAAATAACCAAATAAATCGATTTAAAGGAAACCGATCGATAAATTAATTAATCTAGATATAGAAATATTTACCGACTTAAATAAAAGCATTTTTTATATATGTATAGGGTTATCAAACGACCGTTCTAACTTTTCATCGACTAGGGCTACAAAAGACAATGTAAATTTTGCCGAGAGAGAAAATAGAGGTAACCCGGGCTCCTGGAGCGTAAAACGCCAACTACCCGGGCTGTACAGCAGTCTAGAGGAGAAGTCTAGTCATGGGGGAGGGGGGGCAGATTGCTGAGGTGAACCAGGTAACCAGGTAGTTCCAGGCCGGCATAGAGTCAGGAAGTAGGGGCAAGGCTGTCGGGCTGAAGTCTTGTACTCCAAGCAGTAGGGCTGTCTGTAGCCTGTGTAGCATAAAAGCTGGACAGGAGAAGAGGAGGTGATCCACAGTCTGTGGCTCTTCCCGGCAGTGAGGACAAGTTGGATCTAGATCTCTATGCCAGAGCGCTAGATCTGCCATAACGTGGCCGTGACCAGTAAGGATGGTAGTGGTGGCCATCCCAAGACGTATTTTGGACAGGAATGACCTAAGGCGGATTGGGGAGGTCGCAAATCTTTTTAGGTTTCTGTTATGGTAATCCTGGGTGTAGACTAAGGTCCAAGCTTCCATAGCCGATGAGTGGGCACGGCTGCGGGCAAAGCTTTGGGGAAGGATGGAGTAGGATTGTTCCAGGTTAGAGATTGCTGCAGTCTTTGCTGCCTGGTCAGCCAGTTCATTGCCTGCAACTCCACTGTGGCCCTTTACCCAACAGAGGCTGACCTGAGGTGCTTGGTCTAGGGCTAGGATTATCTCGGCAATTAGAGCCGTTTGGGCTGGACCAGGAGCACATATAGCGGCCAGTGCAGATCTGCAGTCAGACGCATAGTGACTCCTGGGTTGGCTGGCATACTTTCCGCGAGGCGAGTTGCCCAAAGAATGGCAAGCAGTTCGGCTTGGAAAGCAGAGCAATCCGGATGTAGTCGGAGGAGTATTGGTTGGTTTTGAGAGGGAAGGATAATTGCAGCACCAACTCCTGCCTCGGATTTCGATCCATCAGTATGTATAACCGGGGAGGTGATTTTGTCATATTCCAGACTGAAAGTAATTGTGCGTCGGAAGGGTGGGTAAGGGAGAGCAGCTGGACCAGGCCGAAACTCGAACTGGCCCTCCTTAGTCGCCTTGAGATAGGTCATTCGCGCTTTGATTATGATATCAAGCGGAGGGCTACCAGTTAGAGAAATGGCTGAGATAGTGGGAGTGCAGGGACCACCTCGTAACGTGCGGCGCGCGAAGAGGTACTGCAGACTCCGGAGCTGACGAATGCCTTCTCTTGAGGAAGCGCGACTGCCCCAAGCAGAGAACCCATAAAGGAAGGCCGGTACTACCACAGCTTTGAAAATGCGGTTTTCAGCAGCAAAAGACAGACCAAATTTTCCTTGGATGGCATTGGAGAGACGGGGAATCATGCAGCGGGTCCGTAGTACAATTTTCTTAAGATGGGAGACGAATTTACGAGTTTGATCGAATTCGACCCCCAATATGGTGATATTCTGGCTTATGGTAATAGGTTGTCCAAGAATCTTTAACCCAGGGTCCGGGTTGGGACGAACTCTCCTCCACTGGAAGATGCAGGCCTGTGTCTTCCTGGGGTTGAGCTGGAGGCCCTTGTCAACACACCAAGCAGTCATCCTATCCAAAAAGTCGTTTATAGCCACGACAGGCAAACGACCACGGACCTGGATTAGGAGGGTGAAGTCGTCGGCAAAAGCCACTAGCGAGCTTTCCCTGATTTGAAAAAGCAGGAATAGTTCGCGAGCGACCACATTCCAGAGGAAGGGACTCAACGCAGATCCTTGGGGTGTTCCCCGCTGTGAGAAGGTTGAGGCAATGGATGACCATGCGGAATACGTGACTTCCCTGTCCTCGAGAAAACTTTGCACGAGGCAAACCAGTGAGTCCGGGCAGATTAGGCGATCAAGGCTTTGGACAATGGCCGGTCTCCAAATGGTATCGAAAGCCTTGCTGATGTCCAGGCTTATTGCCAGAGTCTTCCTCCAGTGTGACTGCCTGCTGTCGATGAACTCTGTGATTTTGGCCAGTGCATCTTCTGCCGAACGCCCATGGCCATTTTGCCGATTTTGTTTCCTTATAATTATAGGAAAGTCTTTAAAAAAAATTATAATGCAGCCACTTAGCTATGATGCTCAGGATTCAAAATATGTATTAAGGTATATATACTATACATTGTTTAGTTTGGTCTTATATCCACAATGTACAAATGAATGTTTTTATATAGCCCATCTTTAGTGTAGAAATATATATGTAATAATATAAAGAACTATATCCCCACACTAGTAGAATACTGTATAAAAAGTGATGTAAATTGCAAAGGACCCATCCACCATTCTTCTAGAATACTGTATAAAAAGTGATGTAATTTGCAAAGGACCCATCCGCTATTTTTCCAGTACACTGTATATAGAATAATGTGATTTGTAAGGCCATCCAACCCTTTATTAATAATGTATGTTTACACAATGTACCATTTAATTGTAAAAATGTGTGGATTAATAAAGATGGCGACCAGAGTAGAGAGAGAGAAAAATATATAAATAAACAAATTTCGAAAGTAAATTATGTATATTTATATTATCACACAAATTATGTGGCCAATATATTGCCTCACATATATTTGGAAAACTTCAAATTTGAGCGTCTAATATATATATAAATTGAAAAATTGCTTTTTAAAATAATTTAAATAATGGCCGAGCATTACACTAACGTCGAGCTAATTGCCCTATTTTTTCGATTTTAAAATATATTTTTGAGGATAATTCCGGTACAAAATGTAATATGTATACAAAAGATTGGCGTTTAAAATTGAGCTTTAAAAAATAATAAGATATTTAAACATATATATAACAAATATATTCAGAATATAAAGAATATATTTTAAAAAAATTCACTTTTCGAATTTGTAGATTGTATAGGAAATATATTATAACTAGACGAATGGCCCGGGCAACGCCCGGGGTTTACCCGAGTGCGAATATATTTTAAAAACGTTGACTTGGGTGGTCGCTATTAACAGGGTGGTCTGTATAGACAGGTGGATGTATCACACAGCTGATAACAGGGTTGTCTAGAGTGGTCGCTATAGACAGGGTGGTCTGTATAGACAGGTGGATGTATCACACTGCTGATAACAGGGTTGCCTAAGGTGACTGCTATAGACAGGGTGGTCTGTATAGACAGGCAGCTGATAACAGGGTTGTCTAGCGTGGTCGCTATAGTCAGGGTGGTCTGTATAGACAGGTTTATGAGAGAGGCAAACTTACATAAAAAAAATAAAAAAATAAATAAAATAAAATAAAAAAAAATAAAAAAATAAATAAAAAAATAAAAAAATAAAAAAAAAATTTAAAAAAAAATAAAAAAAAATAAAATTAAAATTAAAAAAATAAAAAAAAAAATAAAAAAAAATAAATAATAAAAAAATAAAAAAATAAAAAATAATAAAAATAAATAAAATAAAAAAAAAATAAAAAAAAATAAAAAAATAAAAAAAAATAAAATAAAAATAAAAAAAATAAAAATAAATAAATAAATAAAAAAATAATAATAAAAAAACAATAAATAAATAAAAAAATAATAAAAAGAATATTACGCCTCTAAAATAGTTTTATAATTTGATAACAGATGGCGCTCTAGTACATCGTATCTACAGCCAATGAGCGCGCATTCTATCCGTGAGCTTCAGACAAAGCTTCAGACAAACAGACAATGCTTCAGACAAAGCTTCAGACAGAATAAGGCAAATATATAAGTAGATATTAAAGATTCCTATTATACAATCTACAAATTCGAAAAGTTAAAATGGATTTTTTTTAAATGTTCAATTATTGTTTTTAATGTTTTGTAAGTAAAATGTATATACTATCTATAAATAACACGCATCAAATAAATTTAATGTTTAAAATATCCAATTATTTATATTGATAACATGCGTGACTCGTGAACAGGAGAATCGAGGAGTTAAAAGAATCAAAGAACGAAAAGAATCAGTTCAGATCGGGAACTTGCTACCGATTCGATTCCCGAATGAATCGTCTTTCAATCTTCGATTCTTCGATTCTTTCGATTCTTCGATTCCCGAGAATTTAAAAGGAGTGGGAGTCAGAAGAACCGTGATTCTTCTTCGGGAATCGAATCGAAGAGCGCTCTTTCGAATGAGCGAATCAAAAGAATCGATTCACTTGCCCACCTCTAACTACAACACAAGCTGGATGGTGGCGGGGATCCACAGCTAATCTCCCAGAACACCTACCTTGGCAGTAGGGGAAGATGTCCGAACACGGTAACAGCAGCTCTGACTGAAGACGGCGTGGGAACATGCGCTAGGTTAACCCGGCGGCGGTCGCGCCCTCTTTTATACCTTGAAAGGTCGCGGTGGGTACCCACTTTTAAAAATCTAAATAAATCGAATATTCTTTTCAATATTTTTATGGTATGTTGTCTATTAAATAACTTTTCATAAAATCCTGAGATATCATATTTTATTTATTTTATTAATAACAAATCAAAATATCAAATATTTATGATATATTTGACTATTTTATAAAAATATATATTGAAGATAGGTTATAAAATATAAATTTGTATGAAAGTTATTACTTCCTTTCATAGAAATTAGGACTTGTTTGGTCCTTTATGACATTCTTGACAAATTATTACCGAGTGATCCTTACACAGAAAAGCAAAACAGTACTGGCAATATTGAATAGTTTTTCTGTCCTTTTTTTTTCTCTCTGGAATTTATTGCATCTTTCTCCTATTTGTGGCTTTTTAGACCGACCAGGCTCTAACAAATTAAAAATATAAGATGCCTTTTCCTCTTTATTTCACATGGCATTCTTCCGCTTACTGTGCGAAATTTGACCATCTCTTCAATGAGATCTAAGGATAAGGTTTTCAAAAAATGACGTCTTGATTTAACTATTGACGCGTTGCCATTTTCAAAATGAATTATCCGGGAATTTATTGCTCCAATATTTAAAAGTGAATAAAAATAACCATTGGCCATCTTCTCGAATTTCTAGCACAGTTATATGTAGCTGTCATTTCGTCCATCACATCTACCTCACCCTTTGTCATATTATAAAAGATTATCATCTCTGGCTTATTCAATTCTCCCGTTGAATTATCTATATTTGCATCGCGGTGCAGAGTTGAAAGCATAAGTACAACTTTATTATCTTTAGGCTTGTATGAAAGCAGTGTCATTTCACTTTGAAAGCCAAAAACACAAGTGTGTATATTTCTACATCTGCTGATGGCAAACTCCGAGGAGATTTCCTTTTTATTTCTTTTTATAGTACCAAAAATGTTAGCCTATATTGGTGCAAAAGTTTTAGAGCTAAGTAATAACTGGTGAACTAGGTATCCATTGTTACATTACGGCCAGTTCCCAGGATTGGCTCACACACATGGCTGAACCTGGTCTCTCCTGGACGTGGCATCGTAGTATCTGTTTTAGTTTAAATATATGACCTACAGGAGAGACCACATAAAAACATGGCTGAACCTGGTCTCTCCCGGACGTGGCATCGTAGTATCTGTTTTAGTTTAAATATATGACCTCCGGGAGAGACCAAATAAAAACATGGCTAAACCTGGTCTCTCATGGAGGTGGCATCGTAGTATCTGTTTTAGTTTAAATATATGATATGACCTCCAGGAGAGACCACGTAAAAACATGGCTAAACCTGGTCTCTCCTGGCATCGTAGTATCTGTTTTAGTTTAAATATATGATATGACCTCCAGGAGAGACCACTTAAAAACATGGTGGAACCTGGTATCTCGTGGAGGTGGCATCGTAGTATCTGTTTTAGTTTAAATATATGATATGACCTCCAGGAGAGTCCACCTAAAAACATGGCTAAACCTGGTCTCTCTTGGAGGTGGCATCGTAGTATCTGTTTTAGTTTAAATATATGATATGACCTCCGGGAGAGACCACATAAAAACATGGCTAAATTGGTCTCTCCTGGAGGTGGCATCGTAGTATCTGTTTTAGTTTAAATATTTGATAAGACCTCCGGGAGAGACCACCTAAAAACATGGCTAAACCTGGTCTCTCCTGGAGGTGGCATCGTAGTATCTGTTTTAGTTTAAATATTTGATAAGACCTCCGGGAGAGACCACATAAAAACATGGCTAAACTGGTCTCTCCTGGAGGTGGCATCGTAGTATCTGTTTTAGTTTAAATATATGATATGACCTCCGGGAGAGACCACATAAAAACATGGCTAAATTGGTCTCTCCTGGAGGTGGCATCGTAGTATCTGTTTTAGTTTAAATATTTGATAAGACCTCCGGGAGAGACCACCTAAAAACATGGCTAAACCTGGTCTCTCCTGGAGGTGGCATCGTAGTATCTGTTTTAGTTTAAATATTTGATAAGACCTCCGGGAGAGACCACATAAAAACATGGCTAAACTGGTCTCTCCTGGAGGTGGCATCGTAGTATCTGTTTTAGTTTAAATATATGATATGACCTCAGGGAGAGTCAACCTAAAAACATGGCTAAACCTGGTCTCTCCTGGAGGTGGCATCGTAGTATCTGTTTTAGTTTAAATATATGATATGACCTCAGGGAGAGTCAACCTAAAAACATGGCTAAACCTGGTCTCTCCTGGAGGTGGCATCGTAGTATCTGTTTTAGTTTAAATATATGATATGACCTCAGGGAGAGTCAACCTAAAAACATGGCTAAACCTGGTCTCTCCTGGAGGTGGCATCGTAGTATCTGTTTTAGTTTAAATATATGATATGACCTCAGGGAGAGTCAACCTAAAAACATGGCTAAACCTGGTCTCTCCTGGAGGTGGCATCGTAGTATCTGTTTTAGTTTAAATATATGATATGACCTCAGGGAGAGTCAACCTAAAAACATGGCTAAACCTGGTCTCTCCTGGAGGTGGCATCGTAGTATCTGTTTTAGTTTAAATATTTGATAAGACCTCCGGGAGAGACCACATAAAAACATGGCTAAACTGGTCTCTCCTGGAGGTGGCATCGTAGTATCTGTTTTAGTTTAAATATATGATATGACCTCAGGGAGAGTCAACCTAAAAACATGGCTAAACCTGGTCTCTCCTGGAGGTGGCATCGTAGTATCTGTTTTAGTTTAAATATATGATATGACCTCAGGGAGAGTCAACCTAAAAACATGGCTAAACCTGGTCTCTCCTGGAGGTGGCATCGTAGTATCTGTTTTAGTTTAAATATATGATATGACCTCAGGGAGAGTCAACCTAAAAACATGGCTAAACCTGGTCTCTCCTGGAGGTGGCATCGTAGTATCTGTTTTAGTTTAAATATATGATATGACCTCAGGGAGAGTCCACCTAAAAACATGGCTAAACCTGGTCTCTCCTGGAGGTGGCATCGTAGTATCTGTTTTAGTTTAAATATATGACCTCCGGGAGAGACCACATAAAAACATGGCTAAACCTGGTCTCTCATTGCAGTCTCTTTTGTCATTAATAAAAACAAACTCATCTCCTGAAACATGTTGTGTATTATTTTAAGCAATATTTACCTCTCGTGAGAGACGGTAGGTTTCCAAACATGGATAGATCCCATAAGAGTTTGCCTAAAAACAAAGTTAAGCCTCGGCCTCTCTATTGAAATAACCTGGATTCCTGGAGCCACCACGTACTAAAGTCGACAACTATCCGGGCTTCACGTCTAATGGTGGACATCCAGTTTATCTGTTGTCGCCGGGCTGATTTGTACTGCCCGGTTTCCTCTCCTGGAGTATTTCAATGTATTTCAACCAAAACAGAGACTACAATGAGGGAAAACCTCCAGGAGAGACCAGGTTCAGGTTTTAGGTGGTCTCTCCTGGAGATTGTCATGTATTTCAACCAAATCAGATAATATGATAAGGACAACCTCCAGGAGAGACCAGATTTAGCTATGTTTTTAGGCAATCTATATTAGTTATTTTAAACGGCGATTTTATTGAAAAAAAAACGATATCATTAAAAAATGATCTTTATTACTATGCAGGTTTCTATTTAGTACCTAAGTTCATGTTGCAAATGTAATTATCTCTTTCGATTTAGTAGGTGGAATGCAAAAAAAAAAATCGACATGATGAAAACACAACCTAGGTTCGAGGCTCAGCGTGGGTTTTTTCATTTCTTTTATATTATTGTAGCAAATTATTAAAAATATTATTTTATTTAAAAAGTAGGCTTTTTAAAATAGGAGCACTGTAAGTCGTTTTTTATTTATATATATACCGCTTTCTATCATTCGCATTTTTTATTTTACTTTTTTTACTACATAGCTTATCTTAGTGCTGTCACTGTGGTATTCTAATTATTTTGCATATTTGTGTTTATATAAGTTGTGTTAAACATCTTTTATAAACATACATAACATACATCTTTTACAAAACATGGCTAAACCTGGTCTCTCCTGGAGGTGGCATCGTAGTATCCGTTTTAGTTTAAATATATGACCTCCAGGAGAGACCACATAAAAATCATAGATAAACCTGGTCTCTCCTGGAGGTGGCATCGTAGTATCTGTTTTAGTTTAAATATATGACCTCCAGGAGAGACCACATAAAAATCATAGATAAACCTGGTCTCTCCTGGAGGTGGCATCGTAGTATCTGTTTTAGTTTAAATATATGACCTCCAGGAGAGACCACATAAAAATCATAGATAAACCTGGTCTCTCCTGGAGGTGGCATCGTAGTATCTGTTTTAGTTTAAATATATGACCTCCAGGAGAGACCACATAAAAATCATAGATAAACCTGGTCTCTCCTGGAGGTGGCATCGTAGTATCTGTTTCAGTTTAAATATATGATATGACCTCCGGGAGAGACCACATAAAAACATGGCTGAACCCGGTCTCTCCAGGAGGTGGCATCGTAGTATCTGTTTTAGTTTAAATATATGACCTCCAGGAGAGACCACATAAAAACATGGCTAAACTGGTCTCTCCTGGAGGTGGCATCGTAGTATCTGTTTTAGTTTAAATATATGATATGACCTCCCGGAGAGACCACATAAAAACATGGCTAAACCTGGTTTCTCCTGGAGGTGGCATCGTAGTGTCTGTTTTAGTTTAAATATATGACCTCCAGGAGAGACCACATAAAAACATGGCTAAACTGGTCTCTCCTGGAGGTGGCATCGTAGTATCTGTTTTAGTTTAAATATATGATATGACCTCCGGGAGAGTCCACCTAAAAACATGGCTAAACCTCGTCTCTCCTGGAGGTGGCATCGTAGTATCTGTTTTAGTTTAAATATATGATATGACCTCCGGGAGAGACCACATAAAAACATGGCTAAACTGGTCTCTCCCGGAGGTGGCATCGTAGTATCTGTTTTAGTTTAAATATATGATATGACCTCCGGGAGAGACCACATAAAAACACGGCTAAACTGGTCTCTCCCGGAGGTGGCATCGTAGTATCTGTTTTAGTTTAAATATATGACCTCCGGGAGAGACCACATAAAAACATGGCTGCACCTGGTCTCTCCCGGAGGTGGCATCGTAGTTTCTGTTTTAGTTTAAATATATGATATGACCTCCGGGAGAGACCACATAAAAACTTGGCTGAACCTAGTCTCTCCTGGAGGTGGCATCGTAGTATCTGTTTTAGTTTAAATATATGACCTCCGGGAGAGACCACATAAAAACACGGCTAAACTGGTCTCTCCCGGAGGTGGCATCGTAGTATCTGTTTTAGTTTAAATATATGACCTCCGGGAGAGACCACATAAAAACATGGCTGCACCTGGTCTCTCCCGGAGGTGGCATCGTAGTTTCTGTTTTAGTTTAAATATATGATATGACCTCCGGGAGAGACCACATAAAAACTTGGCTGAACCTAGTCTCTCCTGGAGGTGGCATCGTAGTATCTGTTTTAGTTTAAATATATGATATGACCTCCGGGAGAGACCACATAAAACCATGGCTGAACCTGGTCTCTCCCGGAGGTGGTTCCTCACCAAATCCCTCTTTATTGATGTTACCCGAATTTCTGTAGTTTAAAAGCTTTTTTTTAAATATATATATATAATTATATATATATATATAATTATATTATAATATACAAGGTATGTCCCATACGTTCCCGGACTGGGTCCATAAAAAAATAAATAAATGAAAAATGTAAATGAATTTGACTGTTTATTATAGAAAAAATATCTGGCTACACGGTGGTACCAATATCGAGGCGGTACGTGCACGCGCCCCAAAGTTATTCTAATTTATTTAAAGGTTACACATAGCGCTGCGGCGATTTTACGATGGAACGAAAATTGAAGCAGAGGATTTGCATAGAATTTTGTGTGAAACTTCAAATATCAGCAACCGAAACTTTTTAAATGCTTAATAAAGCATTCCCCAAAGAGAACAATTGTTTTTGAATGGCATTCTAGATTTAAAGCTGGCAGAATTTCCATTGAAGATGATCTTCGTCAAGGACGCCCAAAAATTTCAAAGGACTGATGAAAATGTGCAAAAAATCACCGATTTGATAAAAGAAAATCCTCGAACCACTTTGCTGGAGCTAGAGCAAGACACAGGCATCTCTAAAACAACGATTGGAAGGATCGTAACCAAATCAAAAAGACTCCTGCAAAATTCATCCCAAGATTCCTCACTAATGAGCAAAAACTGTGTCGGCTTGCAACCTGTGAGGACATGTTGGAAATGACAAGAACGGATCCGGAATGGAAAGACAAGATAATCACAGGCTACGAGACATGGGTCTAGGGCTATGATCCTGAAACCAAGCATCAATCTGCCGAGTGGAGATGTCAGGGTGAGCTTAGACACAAAAAATCCAGATTATTGAAATCCAGAAACAAGGTGTTGCTGGTCGCTTTTTTGGATAAAAAGGGCATTTTTCATCACGAGTATCTTCCTGCAGGCCAGACAGTTATCAAGGATATGTATTTGGGCATTCTTCGCCGTCTAAGGGAAGCGATTCGAAAAAAAAGGCCAGAAAAATGGACTAATGGTGGCTGGATCCTACACACAGCGCACTTGATGACTAGCTTTTTGACGAAAAACGGGACACAAATCCTACTTCAACCACCCTATTTCCCAGACATCGCACCAAATGACTTTTTCCTGTTCCCCAAACTTAAAGCAGTTCTAAAAGGAAGACATTTTGACACCAGGGATGACATAATAGAAAAATCGCCGTTAGCATTGAAGAGCATTCCAAAAGAGGCTTATAAAAACTGTTTCGACAATTGGGAGAAACGATGGCGCTGGTGCGTTGAAGCAAGGGGGGATTACTTTGAAAAGTTTTAATAAAAAAAAATTTAAAAAATCTTACCTTTTTTTTTTATGGACCCAGTCCGGGAACTTATGGGACATACCTTGTATATATACAACTAGCGGACGTACCCGGCTTCGCCCGAGGTTTAACCCGAGTAAAGGTTTGTCTAACAAACATTTGGTAAAACAATTTTCTATAAACTTAAAAAAAAAAGATATATTTCGATAATTTGAAACTCGTAAATTTGAATATCTCGATAAAGTGAACATTTTTTCCCGGTCCCTGTGTGCCGTGTCATCCTGAATTTTGTCTTTCATAATTTGCTACATTACAAAATCATCGTTTTATCTAGGGAACATATTTTCCCGGTCCCTTGAAAAATACTCGATAAGTTGTATAAAGTCATGGTCGTGAATCTCTCGATAAAGTGATTATTTTTTCCCGGTCCCTGTGTTTTGTGGCATCCTGCATTTTGTCTTTCCTAATTTTCTACATTACAAAATCATCGTTTTATCTAGTGAACATATTTTCCCGGTCCCTTGAAAAATACTCGATAAGTTGAATAAAATCATGGTCGGTTATGGAAGATGGACGTAGTTCCCGGAGGTCACCCGCCCCCCGCGCGCCAGGACCTCTTGATCACTCTGATTGGCCGGCGGCCGGACGGGAGGGTGGGGGGGGGGGAGGGGGCTCTTGATCCCTCTGATTGGTCGGTGGGAACTTGGACTGTCCAACCAACTGGCCAGCGGCCGGACGGGGGGGGAGGGGCAGATCTCCGTTGCAAGATGGCGCTGCTTGCGAGTTAAAGCTACAAATCTGCAAATAACTCTAAGGATATTAAAGATATTCAAGAAATTATTTTTCGTAAACCTTTCCGGAGATACACCTAATAATATCCCAAAATTTCACGGCGATTGGATGCATGGTTTTCGAATCCATAGA
The DNA here is from genome assembly GCA_030710605.1 of Cordylochernes scorpioides. NCBI lineage: Eukaryota > Metazoa > Arthropoda > Arachnida > Pseudoscorpiones > Chernetidae > Cordylochernes > Cordylochernes scorpioides. The sequence continues at coordinate 6,434,859 of CP092883.1, read as the reverse complement.
GGACACACAGACAGACACACACACACACAGACATTCAATTTTATATATATAGATTAATAATGGGTAGATACAAAATGGGATAGTATTGGATTAGATACAAAGGTGCGAACCACAAAGTCGATTTTTAAAAATGTTATTTTTTAATATAAACTTATTTTAATTTAATTTTGAAAGGTAGTGTAAAAGTGTTTATGAGTTTAAATAGGTTAAATTATGTTGTTATAATCGCTAAATAAGGTCCATATTTTGATGCATTAGCGCGCCATCTGTTATGAAAATTCGAAACTATTAAAGACGATTATTTTAAAAATAAACAACCGCCCTTACTGAAGTGGAAAAATTGAATTATCTATATAATTGTGTGTTTCACCCTATTTTATTATCTATAATGTTGTCCCAAAAGTTCGTTCTTATTATTTGGCGAATATTATTATGGACACACGCCCAAGCGGGCCAATATTTTTGAATAATTATTTTTAAAAATAACATTTTGTAAACATTAGTATTTGCATGTTGTGTGTGAAGAGCGAAAATTGCTCGAAAGATTGCCAAACTTAAAAATATAAAATACCGTCCAAATTTTATTTATTCAAATAGATTGTATATTATAATAAAATAAATAAAGCTTCCAGGGCTTCCTGTGTAAACCTTTTATTTTCAAGCTTTCGGACTAGTCAGTCTTTCAACAGGAGTATCGCATTAACAAATAAATGATATAAGATTGTATATTAAACTCTTTTTTTTTTTTGGTAGCAAAGACGCCATAGCGTAAACCGAAACTGATTACATAAACCGAAACAAAAAGTGGTCGCAGCGGGTAAAATGGTCCCAGACATACTAATACAATAAAAATGTCATAAATCAAAATTATAAACTCATTATAATAAACTTTAGATATATTTTGAATGTATTGAGAATATATTTTTCAAGATATATTTTTGTTTTTATATAGAAATAGCTTCTTAACCCTTAATTACTCGCGCCTATATTTGTTACGTAAGTACTCGCGTTGAGATCCAGGTCTCACTTTTAAAAAACCGAAATATATGTTAAATTTTAATATTTGGATTGAAAATTAGGCTGCATTATATTCGTAATTGTGTGTAGTTTATGACACATGTGAATTAAGGCAAAAAATATTTTTATATTTATTTATTTTTATTGAAACGATGACTATAGTAAAAACAATGAATGTTTGACATAGTTTTACAAATAGGCTACTATTAAAAGTTGCAGACGGATATTATTCGCAATCTTTGCAAATATTCGAAGAATGACGTTGACAGATGTGTCTCCTGCATTTGTAGCAAATAATTTGTGTCATACTACCTTTGGTACTTGGGCAAACATAGCACCGTTTTCGCTTCTTAGGTTCTGACTCTACACTCATTTCGATCTGTGGTAAACAAAAGATTGTTATGTTTATCATTTTAAATAATTTTATGAAATATATATAACTTACCTCTGGACTTTCAGCCTTCTTGCAATGCAATATTATCAGGTCATGGAGACTTCTTGGCAAGTTTTTCAATTGGGATCGAATTTTTAAATGATCCTGGAATAATTGTAGGGAAATATTTTTCAAAAAGATTCTTCTTGGAACTCGAGGTGAATTTATATTTAAAGATTTGAAAATTATTTCTGAATTTATGCCTGCAACATTTAGTAGGTCGAAAAATAGGCATAGAGGCCATCTGTTGGTTCGACGGCCAACAGAATAAGTTCCACACATTTGGTTCACCATGTCAACCCCGCCTTTAGTCAAATTATAAAATGTTACAATTTCAGGTTTTAATTTGAATCCACTTTCTTCGTCAATTGTGGGAGTTGAGTGCATTGTTGAGAGCAATAGAACAGCCTTGCTCTTTTTTGGGACATAAGATACAAGGGTGGTATTCTGAGTGAAGCCAAATATACTATTATATTTTGGCCTATTCCTATTGGGCAGAAATATTTTAGGGATTTCCTTTTTATTTTTTTTTCAAAGTGCCAACTAAAGTGAGTTTATGTTCTGTAAGAAGATCTTGGGATAATTTATAACTAGTGTACCAATTGTCTGTTGTTATGTTTCGGCTTGTCCCAGATATTGGAGTGATCAATCTTTTTACGATATCATCGGGTGAATTACTTTTTTATATGGACCATCGGGTTGTTTTCCGCAATATATTTCAAAATTAAAGGTATAAAATGTTCTTGCATCACTAATGGTATATATTTTGAGCCCATATTTTGCAGGTTTGATGGGCATATACTGTCTAAAGCCACACCTGCCACGAAATGGAATGAGCTTCTCATCAATTGTATTATATTCACCTGGAGTATAGAGCTTTTTACAGTTATATACAAAGGCTTCTACAAATTCTCTAATTGGAGCAAGTTTGTCCAGCTTTTTTCGTTCTTTTCTTGTTGTAATATCATCAAATCTCAGGCAACGTAGAAGAAATAAAAAACGATCTTGTGACATAATTGCTCTCACAATTTCTACTCCTGAGCCATCCACCGCCCATAGCTCTTTATAAGTTAAATGAGCAGCTCTTTTGACACCTGACATTATCAAAAGTCCAAATAAAGCTAGGATTTCTGTTACAGTAGTTAATTTGGCATCTCTTTCTCTAGAGAAATGTTCTTTGATATTGCTTATATAAGCATTCGTACAATCTACAATTTTTTGTACCATATCATTATCAATTATTTTTGTAAATGCATCCGATTCAGATTCTATCGATTTTGCTTCATATTTAGGCCCTGGCAATTGAGAAATTATATTTGTACTTCTTGTACGAATCTGGGTTTTCTGCCACATTGTCTTTTTCCATTTTGTGACACCATCCTTTCCAAAATAAAATTCAGAATCATCATTTGGTAATTCTTCATCCGCCTCTGAATTCTGTTCAGAGTCTGTGTCATGATAACTATAAATTTCGGTATCAGAAGTATCGGATAAATCACAAATTATTTCATCGCAATCCATGTCGGATTCACTCTGATTCCTCTCAGAAGTACTAGCCATTTTTTATAATATAATATATATTTTAGAAAATATTTAGTATTAAAATATTGAATAAAAATAAATAAATTCTAAATATCTAAGAGAGACAGAGAATTTAGGATATTTAGGAACAAAAAATATACTTAGAAGAAGAACAATAACTTACTGTTTTACGAAGATAGAGCCAGCCAGAAAATGAAACCCAAACCAAAATTATTACGCAAGTACTCGCGTCGAGACGTTTGTCTCAGGCGGTGGCTTTTTTGTTTTATTTTTCTTCCTTCTAGGGGCCAAGCGATAGAACAAATGGTCTAAAATATTTATTTCGATGCTATCTTAAGCTACAAAAACTTACAAATTATTTGGACTCGAAAATCGTATTTATTTTTTCGATTAAAATTTTAGGTGAGACCTGTGTCTCGACGCGAGTAATTAAGGGTTAAGTTCCTACTGGGTAATATTTACCCACTGCTACCGGTTCAACAAGTAGTGTTAGAAAAAGGTATTGAACCCTAAAATCCGCGTCTTCCTAATAACCTCAACAAAACCCGCGTAAAATATTCCGCTGGCCAATCAGGAGCGCTCGTGACGTCATTTATGAGAGCTCGTCATGACACGTTCCTCAATAAACTTCCGATATCTTTTTATGTTATGATGATACAATTTAAAAAAAATAATAATAAAGACGCGGCCAACTTATTTGATATTATTTTTTTTTTTTAAAACCAAACTACAGGGTGGTGGAAAAATTGAGATATATTTGGTGCGCAATCAAATATTGGCGAAATACTCATTTCTATTCACATACGTCGGTATTGTATTATTCCGCGCTAGACCTACTCGCTGTAAACAAAAATAGTTCCATTTTTAAAATAACTGCTCTAATTCGAAATATTTGGTATTTATTTATTTATATATTTTAATTTTTAGATATAACTGATCTAATTCGTCGTTTAAAATAGTTCGCTTAATAACACATATAATATAAATATTTATATAATAACTGCTCTAATTTGAAATATTTGGTAGGTTATTTATATATTTTCATTTTTTTTAGATATAACTGATCTCGTTTAAAATAACTGCTCTTTTTATTTAAATTATTTTTCTTCCTTTTCAAATCGTTAAATATTTTTGTTATATAAATCAATTATTAAAAGTATATATTCAAATTATTCAACTTAGCTAACGAGCAGCGCCCTCTATCAAGTACTAAAAGGTTATAAATACGTTTAAAATCTTCTCAATATTTTATTAATAATAGTTCGCTTAATAACACATTTAATATAAATATATATATAATAACTGCTCTAAACTGAAATATTTGGTAGGTTTTATTTATTTATATACTAGCGGACGTACCCGGCTTCGCCCGGACCCGAGGAAAGGTTTGTTGTCTAACGAATCTCTCGATAAAGTGTACATTTTTTCCCGGTCCCTTGAAAAATACTCGATAAGTTGAATAAAATCAATATTAATTACGGGGATGCTACAGGGATGGTTTATGGCTAATTACTCTGTAGAAATAACATTTGGTTACATTTTTATAAATGATAAAAAAAACTATTTTTAGTTACAAAAAAAAAAAAAGATTATTATTAAAAAATATTAGTCATTTATTCATCTTCCACTTTTTAATCTATAAATATTATCACATATGTATATAAGGTGTTGAGTGTCACAGTTAGATTCCATCAAGGCCGTTAATGAGGGCAGACCTCATTTTGGCCTCAGCGATAATCTGGCTGGCCTCCTTACTCGACAGATATTTCACGTTGTGCCTCAGTCTGGTAGGTGTTGAGGTGGCGATATCGTCGAGGGTCTTGTAGCCGGCGTTGAAGAGCTGCCTGGCTCTGGCTTTCCGCACAGATGGTAGTTTGAGGAGTGGGGGTAGCTCAACGTCTGCGCAGGACGCCAACATGCTAACACAGCGGGGAAGTAGATCCTGGTAGGCCCATAGACTTTCAATGGCCTGGCAGAACTTTCCTAGGGAACTGCCGTAGGTGGTTGCTGTGCTGAGGAGAGACTGCACGGTTCCGAGTTGCAGCTGAAACCTTGCGGCTACCGATGGGATTGATTCCTTACGACACAGCGCATAAGGGATGAGAGTCTGGTAGAAACGTACGACGGCGCTGTTCTGCGGTTCGCGACCCATTAAGACATCAAATACAAACTTCTCCGATGCTCCAATAGCTTCTGCCACTTGACGGTCCGCAGGACTCAAGGTCACGTATTCCTTGAGGTAGATTTCGGGCACTACGACAATCTCTTGGTTATCCCTGGGTGTGAGCAGGAAGAGAAGATGTAAGTGAGTTTGTACATTCAGGATGCGTAGGTTTTGTTGAACCTCCTCGTAGATGTCTTTCGCCTGAGATACATCCATATGACCCTCGACCACAGCCTCGCCGAAGGGAGATAGATGGAGAGATGCTCCCTGTTCTGGGTTCTCATAGACGTAGTTATTGCTTTTCAGATAGTCCAAAGTGTTTTGGGTTTGTTCCTTGGTGACTATGCGTCCCTGTAGGATGGCGAACATTGTCTGTTGAAGTGCGGATTCCACACGTTCCTCTGTAGTTGCGATACCTATAGAGCAATTAGGCTTAGTACAAGCATCTTTAGGGATGCCTTGTCGTTCAGACTTAGTCCGCTGCAATTGATTTTCATTGGAGAACTTAGCATCTCAAGCACTTTGTCTTTATCTTCCTTCTGGACTATGAGATAGCTTTCTCCTATGGAGTTTTGGAGTCCGGCACGTCCGGCCCTCCCAACCATCTGTTTGTAGGTGCTGAGAGAGATGAAATCCCCACCGATATATGGCGCGCGCAGGATGACCCTACGTGCAGGTAGATTGACACCTGCGGCTAGAGTAGAGGTACAGATGAGTACGCAGAGAATTCCTTCAAGATATGCTTCTTCTAGTAACCGACGTTCCTCAGCGGCCAGTCCGCTATGATGGTACGCCACTCCGTAGAGAATTGCATGCTGCATTATAACGCAAGTTGACCCAACTTCCGTAATAAGTCTCTCAAGAAGAATTTTTTTACCTTCTTTATGAACTTCTTCAAGATCCGTTGGAAGGCTTTTAGCTAGTAGTTGAGCAACATTCTCGCAATGTTTCTTAGTCGGACAGAAAATGAGACAAGAATGGTCTGGAATAACATCTCTCACAAGATTACAGATGTTATCTGGGTCTCCTCCTCTTTGGCTGGCTGGTTCGTAGTTAAGTTCTTTAACTGGGGTTAAATGTCCATTTTCATATCGTAGAATCATATTATCTATTTTTATAAATTCTTCTAACTTGACAGGACGGAAATCAGAAGCGTAAATGGAAGCGTTGAGAAATTTCTCTAGGATGTCCATCTTACCTAAGGTTGCGGACATACCAATGAACTTAATGGTACTGTCAACCAGTTTAACTTTACAAATGAGTGCCTCGAGTGCGGTTGCTCGATGGGACTTATCACCCAACAAATGAAGCTCATCAATTACAATAAGTCCCATTTCAGAAAGCCGTTGCGTCTCAATCAGAGAATTAATAAGACTGTGAGCTTTTTCAATTGTAGCTATGAATATACTTCTTTTTTCACCTCTTCGCTCGAGTGGCGGCATTGCGCCTCTATCCCCCGCATATTCTTCAATATGGAAATTCAGATCAACTGCAAATTGGGATAAGGATCTGACTTTTTCTTGTACAATTGACACAAAGGGTAAGATAAGCATCTTTCTTCTTCAATAAAAGTTCTTTCATTATAAAGATGTATGCCACCAGGGATTTTCCGCCACTTGTGGGAAGCGTGTAAATGAGGTTTTTTCCTTGATTTAAAGCAGGAAGTTTGAGACATTCATCTTGCCATTTGTAAAGTTCCTTAATTCCTAAATATTTGTTGTATAGTTCTTTAACGTGCAAGGGTAGTCCGTAAAATTCGGCGGGAGTTTCTTCATTCTCCAAAAAGTGTTCTTCCATTGCCGCTAATAACATACTATCGTTGTCTGCTCTGAACTTTTCAA